>JAZHYW010030382.1:0-10953 GCA_037355805.1 Ixodes ricinus | reverse complement strand
TGGTTTCTGTGTACTATGTCTGAGTCATGAAAACTGCCACCGAGATATTGTTACAAAAGGCTGTGTATTTTCACCAGTTAGTTCCTTGCGAGGTTATAAAAGAGGTATTTATGTATCCACATAATTTCATTGACATAAAAAAATATGTTATTTTTTTGTTGCAGTTTTAATCAGTTGGACCTTCCAGCATACGAGACCTACGACAAGCTTCGCACCATGCTACTCAAGGCCATTCAAGAGTGCACTGAAGGGTTTGGCTTTGCCTGAGGATTCTTTGCAGCCACCATCAACCCCTGTTGTGATGTGTACAGACGGGACTATACTACCAGGACGACTACTACCTTCGGCTAGCTCTCTCCTCCGTTGCCTTCTTTTTTTTTCCTAGGATTAACTTTCGTTGCTTTACCTGTCTCTCATTCTTGTACAGTATTAGTTCCTTTCGTCGACAGGCCATTTTTTTTTTTTGTTCTTTCCTCGTTTGTGTGCTGCTGCTGGATTAAGCTCTGTGTCCATAGGAGATGGTGTGAATGAGGGGAATTTTTATATATACTATAAATATAAGCGTTCTTTGGTGACGAAGGTCCTCTGCGGAACTTGGACGAGAGGGGAGTTTTCAGCTTTGGGGTCGTTGAGGAAAGTGGTGTATTTGAACCGAGGAATACACTGGCTCTTTCTATTTACCTCCCGGTGGTCCGTGTCTTTCTTTTCGGTATTGGGATTTGAATTGACTTAGCGTGCTTTCTGGTTTGGTGTCTCGGTGTGTTTCATCAAGCTGTTTGGTATGCTGATCTAAATGCACTATGCTTTTAGTGATGTGATTGCTGTACCGAAGTGCTTACCCTATTACATCCTGCTACATTTTGCCAAATTGCAATGGATTGCCTTGCCTACTCATTTTTTTCATTAACGAACGTAATGCAAAGCTTTATTTTAAACAGGAAATTTACATCAAAATAAGACAAAAGCGTTTCCTTGACTTTCTTCTTGCTCTAAATCGGGACTTCTGATCTTCTGGTCCTCTTCAGCAGTTCTTCACAGTGTGATAGCATTGAAAACATTCAGGAAGGTGGAGAGCCACCTTGCACTGTCCACATTTCCATGCTTCATCTGTTTCTTGAATGGCACACTTTGCATGCCCCTGTCGGGTTCTTCTCAATGGGTGCGATCTGTTGAAAGTTTTTGGATCTCTTCGTCTGCTAAATCGGACCTCTGCGCCGAAGCCATGTTGTTTTGGCGGAAATGCTCACCCAGAGCGCACTTTTTTTTTTCTTGGCTCAATGGAGTGCCCCTTCTCCGTCAAACAGCAACACAAACGAGCTAACAACCCAAGGTAAGTGGAGCAACAAAGGTGGTGCTGCCATATGCCGAGAAGCGCTCTAAATAAACGTCGAAACTGAAACACTGGTCGCACCTGTTGTCGGGCTTTATGGTTTGTAAAGGATGGCACGAGGTTAGCACGAGTGACTTGTTGTTTGGTAGGCAAGTGGTTAATGCTGTAAATATAATGACTGAGGCCCCGCTACATGGCCGGGTCGTTACAAAACCCCTCACTTTTCTGAACTTTTGATTATTGCCTTTAAAAGGCTTTGCTTCATTTTCGGTTTGTGGAAAACAATGCCGCCCTGCTGTATCATCTAGAGAGACCACATGTCAAATATTAGCATGTAATACCCCTAAACGATTAAACCGGCCAACAAAGACCAAGATGCCCAAAGTCTCCAAAATCTGCTAATTTAGTCGGTGATGTGCGGCGCAGCCAATGTTGTCATGGCTGACATCTGTTGCATGCGCAGTTCTTTCCTGAGTATTTTCTTTTCCAGGAGAGCTTACAGACGGCGCTGCCTGGCACGCCCATGTCTGAGCGGGAGAAGATACAAAAGACGAAAAATAACGAACGAGATCGACTAAAGCCAGAGAGGAGAGGGGTGGTACAGCATGTCGCATGTAATGTTTCGCTGATCAGCCACCTGGATTGCTGCCTACATAGCCTGCTGCTGTAGTCACTTGCGTTGCCTCTTCGCCACCGCCGCCGCCCCTGTCCTCACGCCCTCGCTCCTCGCCCCTCCCCGTGCATCCGCGTCATTTCGAGGTTACAAGCAGGTAGATCACAGTGACCTGTATCCCACCAGTTGTTGCGCATACAGTGTCGAGGAACAATGTTGCCGGCTGTGCCGAAGTTTGGGATTTACGTCTTGGATTATGGTAAATGACAAGATTGCACTAAAAATGAGTTATCGTTTAAGTAAGACAAACGGTCTAGGGTTCTTTTAGAGTACTTTTTCACATTTATGTGCGCCTATTATCTCAAAATTTTCCGAAATCGGCGATGAATTGTACTAATAACTTTAATAATGTCAGTGATGGAAGTGCTGTGAATGAAGCTATGCTGCACTCTTTCTCCAAATGTCCTTTTTGCTAAAATTGCGCCAGACCTACTGCACCAACGTAAGCTGGACAAAGAAAATTAAGATATTTTATTGGATGCAATCCTAATATTTGGACAAGCAGGAGGAAAGTCTAATAGTGCTCATGTGCGTTTCACAATCTTTTTACTCTCGGCGTTAAGTTTGTTTCATCTGGGGGTCAATCAAAGCTCGAACGCCAACAACCAGAAAGACTCCCTAAAAGCAAAGCAGGACATTTGCTGAGCTTAATTGATTTAACACGATAAATGAATGCATACAGAGTGATCACAAATGGCTTGCTTTACGTTCCTTTGACGTAGTTTGATTGGTCCCATTGGCTAAATGTAGTGTCAGCTGCACTTCGACACCAAATGAAACGAAGTAGTATAGAGATTGTTCGTCAGTCGCGCTGCCCACCTCGCTGCTTGAATTTCTAGACGATGTCGGCGACGTAAAGTTTGAAGTCGCGAAAATTTTGCAAAATGGGGTGGCGGTTGTCAGCAATACAAAACCAGGCTGTTCTACTCCCGATGAGATCACTCGATTATCGTGTCTACCACATGCCCCCATGCCGTGGCTACAAAGTACTGGGGCGTTGCGCCGTTCGAAGGCTTCCTTTCTTTTCAACACCTCTCTCTCTTGCGTCAAAACTCATTGCCCTTGCACCACCACCGCACGTGCGTCAAGCTTCTCCTCTTCGCACCGGGTGCTAGGAGGAGCGGCTGTCAGGTGAAGGGTCTGGAGTGAGCTCGATTGGGTCGGAAATTATGCTGAATACTATTGCAGGTCAAGCTTCTTTGGAGAAGGAAAAGAATTTGCGGGCCTACATTTAAACCGCATTGGTCAAGGTAGTCCTGATGGAGTACTCGAGGATAGCGAACTTTGACTCGACTCTGGTTCCAACGCCGGCCAGCCGCAGTATGACTTGAAGCAGAACTAGATTTTTATAATGTTTGTGGGTGTTTGTTTTTGCAGTTGATGATGTCGAAATCTTGAGCTTTGTAGGTTCATAAAACTTGGGATGTATTTTTATTGATAGACGGACTTTAGCGAATGTGCTGGTTTTTGTTGGCATTTTACGTCAATTATATTTGCATGCAAAATAAACAACCTGTAAGATGGGGAGGGAGAGAGGCTTTATCTCAAATGATGTGTTGTTCGATGCTTCATGTTTAACCCACTCGTTTTGATACCCAATGTAAGTGGAATCTACATTGACCTAGTACTCTTTCTAAAAAGAAAGTGAGTGTTTTTTTTGTGTCCTATCTGTACTTGTTAGGAAAAGGTAAGTAATATGCTTTAATATTAGGTGACTTCGGTCATTATCGAAGATAAACCCATTTAACAAGCGATCCAATAACTTTTTTTTCCATTTTCAAGTGATGTCTTTATCAGTAGTGTATCCAGGGGGCAAGGCAACCATGGGACTTCAACCCGAAATACTCGGCCCACGGGCTGGGCTCAGGCCGGACTCTCGTGTACCGCAAATTCTAAATTGTTGATAACAAAAAGTGTGCTCGTTAATCTTTTAAGTTCAATAACTACACCACGACGCCGTCAAAAAAAAAAAAAAAGTTGATTTTGAAAAGTTTTTTACGTGAATAAAAAAAAAAAACGTATGGATTCCACCAGCATAGTGGGAAAGTGTAGTCAAGAAAACGAGCGAAAATACATCAGTCTAAATCGGGATATTTCTTGTGTCAAAAACCGCGGTCCAAGTTCAAACGGAATCTAAATCAAATATGCTCGCTTTGTATTTCGACGGCTTTTAGGTTAAAGCACCTGCAAACTTTCCGGGCTCGTATATAATCATTCAGGCTCAATCGGGCTCGGCTTATATTTAGAACAATTTTGTCAGGCTCGGGCCGGAGCTCAAGTTTCTGACTAAAAAATTCTGCGGGCCCGGGCAGTGTATCTTGCAGGCCGGGTCGGGTCGCGGGCCTAGAAATTAAATATTCTATCGGGCCGGGCCGTGCCTCTACCGGGCCGGGCTTAGAAATTCCGGCCCGTGCGTGATACTCTAGGTTAGGTAGCTTCGTTGAGTGCGCTGCTCACCCGCACGATGGTGCACTGTAGTGAAGCGAGAACCGCAGTGTAGATACCCCGATTTTGCGTATCTTGCTTCGCCGCAGTGCAGTCGCGTGCTAAGGGAAACACTCCACTCAGAGCAGGACGTGGCACACAAACGTAAAGCGTACTGAAAAAAAAAAAAAAAGTAACTACTTAATAAGTGTTTACGTTACAGCCCTAGCGATGTCTATCATTTTTTGAAGTGTGTGCCACTCAAAGCACTTCGCAAATTCCTGCTTTTTGACATAAGACGGACAAATCATTTGAAAGGTGCCTCTTTTTTGAGTGACGTAGTACTCTGGGGGACCACCTGGTTTCCCGTAGGGTTTTTCTCGCGAAGGTCGCGGCGAGCGATCGACAGAAAAAGCTCGAGGCACACCTAAGCATTTCTTGTGAGTTGTGAATGCGAAAGCATGCAAGCCCTCGTCCGCTCCCTTTGTCGTCGTGTTGCGTACTAGCGCGCGCGCTTTGGGATCTCGGAGGCCATGGCGCAGCGGCCCTAGAGCCCCGTCGAGCGCGCCAGCCTATGGAAGCGAAGGTGATCGCGGAAACTAGGAGCCGTTGTCGCGCTTCAAACTGATGACGTCAGCTCGCTCCATGGGGCAGTTAATGCTTTCGCATTAAAAAACGGTTCGCCACGTGGCTTACAGCAAGTGTAGCAGGGGAGGGGAGAGGTTTTGTTGATTTCCGCGTGTTCCCCTAAGACGTTTCACCATAGTTCCCGTAACCGCCACACGCGGCTGCAGATCGGCAAATAATTCGTTTTTCCTTTACGATTACGCAGCGGAATAGGAGTTTTTCTGGGGCAAGGTGGCGCGTTTTTGTCACAGGTGCCTAGACATACAATAAAAAAAAAAAAAAGACAAGCTGCAAATTATTTTATCGTTAAAATCGTTGCACTATCCCTTTAAAGTCGGGGGCGGGCCGGGGGGCCGGGGGGGGGGGAGATTTCAGACCCGCCACGTATTTCGAGGAGGGGTCTGAGACCCCTTTGGAATGTAGAGTTCAACCGTCGTGCCCACAGCAGCTTGAGGTTAGGAACTAAACCCATGAGTACAATGTGAATTATTTGGGCGTGTTTATGGCGCTGGGCTGATGTAGCCGATCACTGTCAGCGCTGTGATGCATGTGCATGTTGACAGTTTGAAGTTAGGATTGACTTGACAAAGTATGTCCATTAACCCCCACCGCCCTCCCTCACCTTTCTGAGGTGATCACAACAGACACCCCTGCCACCAGTGGGAGACATTAAACTGAAAGCAGCTCACATCTTCACAGAATAGCGTAAGGAGACTGGCGGGTCCCAGCCTCCGACTGTGGCGCTTACATCACAGTGCTTCCCTCTTTTTACACTACAAAATCAGTCTCAAAATGTTTTGGTCGCACCTCGTATATGATGGATAAATGTGTTAAATTGATAAATGCAATGTTCTAACAATTTTTTAACCCGGTAAGCAAATTAGTTGGCATTAGTAAATAAATAAACATACGAAAGAGCGCATATAAATGTTCTTGCAATACCGAAGTATCCTCGTTAAATCTAGATATTAAAAGGTACCGCCAGGATATCGTAGTCTATCATACATACCAGATGTCGCAAAAAATCTGGCGTCGGCATCGGTGGGACCGGAAAATCCTGATTGGTCGGTAGGGTCATGACGTCACAACCACATGTGACGTCATACGTGACGTTACGCGTGTGACGTCACTTCACATAAGAATTTAAAATAACCCACGACGCTCACGTGTGACGTCACGTGAGACGTGACACCACACGGGAGCGTCGTGTCTTCAGCTACTTCGCACGTGTGACGTCACGCCTGACATGACGTCAAAGTTTAGCAAGGATATTTGTGTATCGCGGGAAGGTTTTATGGACGGCTCTATAAGCTTATATTTATGTCAGCTCTTCTGATGAGTTGATACCTTCACTTAGGTTGCACCTGTGCGATGGCATAATGAACAAAATAAGTTGGAACTAAGTTAGCTGCAGCAGTTCAAACTGTCCTTGATATCACTCAGCATACTGTTGTCGCGCCTTGTGCTTCTACACGCAACTAAACTGCTAGATCTATGTTTGAGGAGTCAAACCTGTTGTGCGATTGAGGCTAACAGAAGGTTGCACAGAAGTGGGAAAGGCAAAGTAGACTGTCTCTTGATGGGTAGGACTTACCAAAAGTAAAAATTAGAGAAAGAAAAAAAAACGCGTGCAGATTTTTGTAATACGAAGTTAGAGTGCAGCTCTTGCGGTATTTTGATTTTGCAATATACCGTGCTAAAGAATTCGAGAAAGGAATATAGATATCTTTTTTCTGCACCCTCCTCCTCTTTCGAGTCCTCTTCCTCCTCCTCCGTACGCTCCCCTCCTCCTCCTCCTGCTTACCCTCCCGTCCACCTCCGGTTACGCCGACGCCACAAAACACGGGAACGAGCGCTAAGAGCTGCACTCTAAAATTGACTTCACGTGTATTTTAACATAATACTTGCAATGGTAGGAATGAAAATGAAGTCTGTGCCCACATGCTCAAATATAGCTGCTCCAAAGGTGTTCCAAAATGACTCGGACCATAGTGTGCTTTCATTTTTAACGCAATATCTTTTATTAACCGAATTCTGTGAGAAAACGGTCACGAAAGAGTATGACATCCAAGTCATGGGACGCCATGTGACAACGTAATGTCGCATGATGTCATGTGACTCCACGACGTGTGGCATTTTGAGGTCACATGACGTTAGGGTATAATGATGCGACACCGTTATTATCGCACGCATAGCATGTGACCAGCCCATTTACCACACGTTCTGTGCTCCTCGGTCCTTTTCAAGCTTTACCATGCTAGAGTAATACTTTGTTTAATAATAATTTATTTGTTCTTGCTTTTGTAAAAATAACATGCCATATCCTACTATTTTGTCGTTTTTTAAAGCATGCAATTTTCAACAAAAATCCCAGAATTCCAAATTGTTGTCCGTACATGCATATCCGGCTAAATTTTTTGGGAAAATTGATGTCACGTTATGGCCTAAACGCCAATTTGATTTCGCCGGAAAACCCACGAGTTTAGTTAGTTAGTTAGTTGGCGGTATAGACCATTCCCTTTAGCGCACTCTGGGCGGCACCATTTTGTTCGACAGCAGCGCCCTCTCCATACATCCGGGAAATTCAGCGGGTTCGGCCAACTCTAGGTGGTGTTGGTTCGGCGGGGAAAAACAAGAAGAGAGGCACGCGCCCGACTCCGCTAGCAGACGACAAACCGGGAGGTTGCCATTCTCCATCTTTGGGCTGTAGCGGCGGGCTGCACGGAACATCGAACTCTCGCTCGTGGCTGCCGTTGTGAAGTGGTTCGCGTTCTTAGAATAGCTCTGGCTACTCCAAAATCAGCCTATAGACTCTCTGTTGTTTTATTTCGGTAAATGATCAACTAGCATATCTTTTTTCCGTTACTTAAATAGCAGTTGAGTCAGCCGGCAGTACTACCCTCAACTACTGCGTGTATTGCGGCAGGAGAGCACGTTTTTATTTATTATTTCAGACTTCCACTCATGGTCGTTAAAGGCCTACACAAGTACGAACTTTGTATAGTAAAAATGGTACAGCAACCGGATTTAGTTTTCGCCGGAGAGACCGGCCAATCTGACAGAGTTTTCCCTATTTTTTTTTATTTGCACGCAGGTAACAACGCAATAGACCTTTTGCTAAATTACCCAAGCATCAAGGAGAATGATGGGAATCGATGGACCTAAATTCCCAAGCGCCAGGGAGCATGCTCCGAGCGTAGTACACGCGCTGCACGTGCTGGCGTCAGCAGTAGTAGCTTTTCCAAAGTAAATGTCTAAAACAAATGGCATTTGCACGCGCGCTTGTCAACGCTTTATTTTGGTGTTTTACTTCGAATCTTTCATACGGGGAAGGCGAGCGCGCGTGGCGCGTGTCCATCGATTCCCATCATTCTCCTTGATGCTTGGGTAATTTAGCAAAAAGGTCTATTGGACTCTGTTAGTTTTTTTAATGCGAATAGCATTCTTTGGATACTTCACGCACTTTCTCATCTATGTATCTATCTATCTATCTATAGACCTTTCTCTGCAAGTGCGCCGCCATCTTGAATTGACGTCACTTCAGTTATGGGCGAAAACATTGTTTTGCCTTTGCACGCACAATAGAAGGCATTTAGGATATAAGCGTATACCGGCACACTTTCTCGTTTTGCCTCCCCTTCATTTTTTTTACTATTTGCAGGTTGAAACGTTTTATTATTTTTTCGTCGCCCATACTGCGGATACGCTTATTAGGTGGCTGCGGACGAGAGTAGACTAGAAAAGGATCTATATATCTATCTGGCTATCTAACCTCTTACGCCGCGGGTCGATAAATAAATAAAAAAGACCGGCGCCGGCGGGATTCGAACCGTTGACCCTTTGATCAGCAGGCAGACGCGCTAACCACAGAGCTATGAAGGCAGTCATTCAAGGCGCTCTAAACACCTGTTTATATCTTTACCATCGCGCGCGTTCCATGCACGAGGGCTCATTCCGCTCTCGTGAGGCTTAGCACTGCCCCTAGCTCACCCTCTCCCGCGCTCGGGAGAGGGTGATGTAGCGGCCGTGCTCACCCTCACGAGAGCGGAATGAGCCCTCGTGCATGGAACGCGCGCACCGGCAGCTGTGACAGCGCTGTAAGGCGCGTCCTATGGTAAAGATATAAACAACCGTTTAGAAGTACCGTTGGATTGAGACTAGCTGAGACGCCAGAAAGTCTGGTCGGTACCATTTTGAGTGTTTGTGCGTATGGCGCGTGCTTTGCTCGCCTTCTAAGTGACACAAACGCACGTGCTGGGCTGCGGAGATCGTGCGCAGGGCTGTGAAAGTGTCAACAAATTTAGAATCGCCTTAAGAGTGGGCTGGCGTATCTAGAGTGTGCCGGCCACCTGACAGAACGCGCATAACTCCGCACCGTTTGATGCTATTCGCATTAACGTAGATAATCATTCCCAAAGGATGGGTTCTGCTGATTTTTTATCTAGCATGGTATTACACGACAAGTGGCATACCAAAATCTGCGCATCCGCGCTCAGAAATTTCCAAAATGACGCGATTTTAAACAGGTTTGCACGCCAGCCGGATGCTAGATACAGCCCGCTCGGCGGAGCAGACGGCATGCGGGTTGCGAGGGGGAGGGCATTTTTTTCTCTCTATTACCCTCTCTGCTATGACCCTAATGGAACAGTTTATACCTAGCCCCTTTTGAGACTGAGGTCAGCGAAAGTTTAAATTGCCGACACAGGTAAAAGCTTTAGTTCCTTGTTTTGTTCTTTTCCCACTTGCTGGGACACTTTCACTGATTGGCGATCGACGCAGTCTCTCACTCCACGAGAATGCGCTTTGGGCCCCCTTCCCCGAATCCCAGCATTTTGGGAGTCCTCTCTTCGCTGCTCGCCCCAGGGCGGTCGGCAGTCAATCTCGGGCAGGGCACCACAGCCATAGAGAAATATAGTTGCTCACGTAAAGAGTGGCCATTCAAGCCGTTTCGCGGCCCAGGAGTTAGGGACTCTACTGGCCGTTAGTAGGCGTAACAGTGCCACTTCTCCTGAACATTTCTCAGATATATAATATTAACAAAATAGCTTTATTTGTATAGAGTGAACTTTTAAGAATTATTACGAACTTTAAAACTTCCAAGAAACGACTTCAACGGCTGTGGCTACGGCGGCGGCGCGACGGTTGGCTTCAGAGTCGTGGACTCGACGGAGGGCGGATACTTCGGCTGCTTGGTCTGTGTCTCTTGCCTCGTTGTGTGGGTTGAGTTGGTTCCGCGACTTGTTGTTTCGTGCGGGTTTTTAGTCATTCTTCCGTTGCGGTCATGGTATACGGTATACGTGAAGATGTGTGACTGTAGTTTCTTTGTTGACGGACATTTGCATTCGGTCACTGAATTTAGAAGCTACTGGGCCAGGCTGTTCTTCTATTGTTGCTGTATTAGTCACATGGTCATATGTGCAAGCGCTTTTTCATGGAACTTAAAAGGTAATTTAAAAATCAGCCGAACCATCCTTTGGGAATGATTATCTACGTTAATGCGAATAGCATCAAACGGTGCGGAGTTATGCGCGTTCGTCAGGTGGCCAGGCACACTCTAGATACGCCAGCCCACTCTTGAGGCGATTCTAAATTTGTTGACACTTTCACAGCCCTGCGCACGATCTCCGCAGCCCAGCACGTGCGTTTGTGTCACTTGGAAGGCGAGCAAAGCACGCGCCATACGCACAAACACTCAAAATGGTACCGACCAGACTTTCTGGCGTCTCAGCTAGTCTCAACCAACGGTGCGCCAAACGGTTGTTTATATCTTTACCATAGGACGCGCACGAGACGCGGAATGAGCCCTCGTGCATGGAACGCGCGCGATGGTAAAGGTACAAACAGGTGCTTAGAGTGCGTGAATGACTGCCTTCGCCAGCTCGGTAGCTTCATAGCTCTG